>JAUTDX010002961.1:0-45595 GCA_030844895.1 Ambrosia x helenae
TTGTCTCTTCCCATGCTTCTTTGGCCGCCTCTGCTCTGCTCTGCCTTTCACATAATCTCAGAAGTATGGAATTCGAAAGTTTCTGTTTGTGGATCAGTATCACGGTCATCTTCAATCTTTTTCAAACACTACCTTCGCCAGATTTCTGTAACCACTCCATTCTTCATACTATCATTTTTATTGCTGTTCTTTTTTCACTCTATCTGTTTTTCCCTCATTTTTTTATAATAATATTAATATAATTAATTACGCTTAAAGTTTTATTCTTTGCTTCATATGTTGTTGATCATAAAGTTTTAATCTTTAACCAATATAAACTTGCTCCTTTTCAAGGGACATACTACAATTGATAAAATTAACCTTGCTTGCTAGTTTATCATTAAATGTAACCTCAATTGCTTTAGAGCTATGCTAAATCAATTTACTGACTTTTATGTCTTCTTGTCTGTAATCCAATTGAAACAACTTCAACTTAACTTTTAAATTCATTTTCAATTTTTTAAGTATGGTGGCATGACCATTTTAGGATCTGTTAACTTTTTTCAATCATTTGAGTAGAGTTTGAATGTTTTGAGATACGTCTAGATGCTTTTACCATCCAGACTGCCTGAAAAAAAAACTAGTCGAATTAATTTCTTTTCAAAATGCATACATTTGGAGTGTGATTATAAATATACGTCAGTTAATTAGAACATTCTACTCATAATTTCAGGAATCCAAACGGGCACTATTATTATGGTTTCTTCCATGCTTATCTTGAAAGTTGCTCGTGAAGTTATCCGCATGATGTACATGCAACATGACTCATGGTGGCAATCTTGTGCCATTTTGGTCACTTTGACATTCTCATGGACTTATGTCACCATAATCTTTCTATCATCATGTTTAGTTTTCCATTTGGTCTGCAATTTGCAAATTATACATTTTGATGATTACGGAAATCTTTTGGAAAGAGAAACTGACGTCTTGGTATTTATTCAAGAACATGCCCGTCTTCGCCATCATTGTCAAAAATAAGTCACAGGTTTCGGATTTATCTTCTGTTGTCTTCATACTTGTCACTTCAAGCAATTTGCTACTTTATTCCAAATTACAGAGTTTAGGGATAAAGTAAACATTCATTAATGGTGGTGATTTTGCGGTAAGTTCAATTTCTACTCGCCTTTTGTAGGTACCCTTTGACCTTAAAGTCAACCATATTACCTTTTCAGTTTCAACTTTACAGGAGTTTGTAATTTTCAAGAAATATAAATTACACTGTAAAGATTGTGAATTCAGAAATTTCAGTATTGAAAATTTCCTTCTTTTTCAACAGGTTTCCTCAATTGCACAAGTTGTGGGGGTAATTCTATGTTTGAATGCTGCAGCAAAGATTTCCCATAGGGCACAAGGCATTGCATCTTTAGCAAGTAGGTGGCATGCTTTAGCTTCATGCGGGCCTGATGATGCATCTCAAATGAGATTTTCAAATAGAAATGGAAGTTTTGAGGCTGCAAATAATTTATTACGATCAGTTTCTTCAGCAAGTGATATGGAAGCTATGAATTATATTCCATTACCAACAAATGCACAACTCACATCGTATTTGGCTTCTTACCACAGGCGACAAGCATTTCGTAAGTAAAAAAATACTAATTTATAATTTTTGAAAAAAAAATGTTTTTCTTGGTAGGATCTGAAGACAAATTTGATCAGATGTGGTTTAGTCCGTATAAAAGGGAGGGTTTTCAGTGACTAAAACATTAAATCAAACAAAAGTTTGAGGACTAGACCATTTACACTTATATATGTCTAACCTAAAAAGCAATCTACAAGTACTTAACCAAGTGCATACGCGGAATAAAATCATGTATTGAGTTTCCAAATTAAACTTATGAATTTCAAAAAATCAAAACTAATAAACGATTTTCTCCCGTTCTTCATACTTTTTCAATATTAAAAAAAAGGTCGTCTTATTCAAAAGACTATACTTTTATAGTTTATCTTATAAAGTTTGTAATCTTGCACCGACACTGTTTGATGTGCATTATCGGGTACATATGCTGATTCGGCATACTAATTATGTACAATAGTTGATACAAAGGTTTGAATTTTGTTTTAGTAAAATTCTTTGTGGAATTAGCCAGCCATCAGTATTGTATTACTTGTTACATGTGTAATAGTGACAACAAGTATAAAACTTATGATGTGGCATGGGGGTGTATAAGATTGATGACATGGAAACCAGTTTGTGTAAAATAGCACGTTATCAGTTTTGGTCAGCTAATTTGCACATTCGGCTTGTTGTGCAAACATATGCAACAGGAAATAAAAGTCGCAAGTGAAATTTAGGTGGCGTTTAAAGGGAGGGAAGTGTCATGTAATTTGTTTTGTGTGGGTTTTTGCATAGATCAGATGGATATTAAATTTCTGTGCAGTTATGTATTTGCAGAATAATCCAGGTGGGATTACTTTGTACGGTTGGACGGTAGACCGAGGTCTTATAAACACAATCTTCTTCATCGAGTTGTCACTTGTTCTGTTTGTTTTTGGAAGAACAACAGTATTCACTACAACCAATTGATTTGTTGATTTTTATCCTGCAAGTATTAAGATTTGTTGAAGGTTCCATGTATTTGATACCCACCTAGCTCCTATTTATCTATCATCAACAGAATTTTGAGAATGGGCATGCAATGCAATGCAATTGACGTCAACAGTTAACACGGGGCTGTCTCTTTATACTGACTGAGGTAATGCAATTTATGTATCTATCTATCTATCGTCGTTTGTACAGTTGGTTTCATGTTGTTTGAGGTTTGAAGTTCCAGCTATGTTGATGGTAGTTTTATAGTTGATCACATCGTTTGGGAGTTCCGCAAGTTTGTAATTAAGATTGAAGGATGTCGAAATTCGCATCCTCCTGTGCCATATAAGCGTTTTTTTAATTATTATTTTTTAGGAGATTTTGTTATACGTTGATGGTTTGTTTCACTTCATTGGTGTTGTAAATGGAGAAATTTGAAAGGGGTTATAGAATATATTGTTGAATTAAAATGGAAGTTTCTGTGGATTGTATGGTGTTAGCCATTAAACCAAAAGCTACCAATGTAAGTTATCAATGGGGTTGACATGTGAACCAAAAGCTAACTCTTCATCTGAACCAAAAGTTTCTCGTTTCAACTTTTGTATATTTTAAGTTTGTCCCCCATGTTTTTATTATATTAAATATCAATTAAATTGTATTATATTATTTACCAATTAAATTTGTATTTTCATAGTCCAACGGGGTTGTCCACAACAATGATTCATTTTTAGTAGACTAGGCTTCGATATTCAAAAATAGGGTGGTAGTGCAGCTTGTTGTCCGTCTACCTGCCTATCCTAATATAATTTGCCTTTTATGAAATGTAAATATTTATTGAAAAAAAAAATTCAATAAAAAAAAAACCCGGCAAGGGAACATGTGAGTTCAGTTGAGATGGCAAGATAACTTGGTTGAACATCGTGGGTTGACTAAAGAGTGGAGGTTAAAATGTGTTGTTTCTTGTATTGGGCTAGGTCAGATTGATTAACCCATAGTCGACTATTATAGATGAGTGTGTACAATGATTTGGATTATATACTTATGAATCCTTAGCTGACTTGACTTTTGGGCGTCATGTTTATAAACGATTTAAGGGACAAATTGTATAAGATCTGTTTGGACGCATGTATTTCTCCTGTTTAAAGTTGTAATAATTAGGGGGAGGATTGAAGAGGCCAGGGGTTGTCCTCACCCTCTGTTTTTTTTAGTGTTCCGCCCAAAAATGTTATATGTATTGATTTCGCCCCCCTAATGTAAGGGTTGTGTGACTTTCAAGACTTTCGCCCCCTCGAAATTTTGTTCAAGCTTCCCTTCGCCACTGGTAACATTCATAATTATTTTAGTGATGGGAAAATTTTCGTTAACAGTTAAATGACCAGAATTAACTTTTAGCATACAAAATTTCTTATAATCATTTTTTTTTAAACTCAAGAAATTTAATATATGCAACTTTAAAACGAAACTATAATTTTGAACAAATAATAACAAATGAAAAATCAATTTGAAGTAGACATTAAAAGAGTGAAAGCTAGCATGATGAACATAAGAAGAAAACATGAATCAACAACCAATCCAATGTAGACGGACGGGGGGGATGGTGCTACCAACAACACCAAGGCAGCTTAATAATGGAGAAAGAAGAGGGCAAGTGACCGGTCCTCCTTATATAATCGGCTCTTTCACTGGTTTTTACAGCTTTTTCATTCAAAACGGCCTCAGCTTTCGCTCGCTTTTCCTCTGCTATCCTCCTTGTTGAAGCAACTTTATTCACATACTTCTCTTGTGCTCGAGCTTTCAGTCTTTCCGCCTTAGCCTAACCATAAACAGCGGTTACACAATTAGATGGCCACTTGAAAAATTGCTATATATAGAAAGCCCATCAGAGTAGCCTATATAATTGGCCGGCAAACGAATTGATTCATTCAACCAAGTTACTTACCAAACTAGTCTATAGCTCATTTTGATACCAATTCATTTTTTGTGAAGCTAAGGTTAAAAGTATATGTACTGTATGTTAGGTTAATTAAGTTACCTCCATTCTTTTCATCTCCATATCGGCCTTTCTTTTTTCATGATTCTCCCAAGCTTCTATCTTTACCTCTTCGCGCTTGAACCTATCAATCAATCACTAAAAATGTTATAACGTACACATGAAAAAAAAAACAAATTAACGAATTTAGGTTAAATTCAAAATCTAAATTAATACTATAATGATCCCTAGCTTTTTATGGTGTTGAGTTAGCATATAACTAACTAACTATTGAAATAAAAGTTTTTTGAATGATCTTAATAATTAAGTAACAATAATTAAGTAGTTAGTTACCTTGCCATGTATTTAGCACGTTCGGCGTCATCCCAAGCCAATGCTCGGGTTTCAAGAGGATTTAAGTTAGAATGTTGAGTAGGGGGCGATTGGTTTGTATTATGAGTTTCAACCACCACATGTTGTTCAGCTTCAGTTTCTTGCACTGTTGGTGGTGGAGTGGGTGTTGGTGATGAAGCAGAGGCCATAGGAGGGGTTGTGGCTCGAACCGGTGTTGCAGATCTTGAAGGCTCTTGGCTAGGGATAGGGGTCATCTCGGTGCCATGTCTCTTACATTATAAACCGAATGATCTCCAAAATCAACCTTTTTAGTTTCAATGAGGGCTTCATCTAATTCTAAGTCAATGGTTGGGTTGGGAAAGGGTGGTGCGATGAGTCGCGTGTCGTCTGCATTGGAATCACGAGGCTGATCACTGCTTTTGTCAATGGCTTTAGACAAATTGACCAACCATTTTTGTGCATCGTCCCATTTCGATGGATGACTTGGTTTGCCTAGACCACCACCACGGCCGCCTCCAGCTTTCTTCTGAAACTCCAAACTTGGTGATCCCTTATCCTCTATGGACCTCATAAATAAATAATAATAATCAGATCTTCCTTCTTTGATTAATTGTCAATACACCCGGCC
This sequence comes from Ambrosia x helenae, assembly GCA_030844895.1. Taxonomy (NCBI): domain Eukaryota; kingdom Viridiplantae; phylum Streptophyta; class Magnoliopsida; order Asterales; family Asteraceae; genus Ambrosia; species Ambrosia x helenae. The sequence goes on from JAUTDX010002961.1 coordinate 5,518, forward strand.
ACCACCTATGGCTCCTGGCTTAATTACTATGATGTATGTATTGTTGAACCACCCGGCCACATCCCAGATTGATCACGTACACAGCTCTATCTATACAACATGAATGTAATCACTGATTATTATTATTAATGACTTGACAATTCTATATATGTAAAAGAAAGAGGTCAAATTAAATCAAAACAAAAAATCAGTGAGTGAAGTGGAATAGTAATTCATGTGAATCAAACTGCAAACTCAAAGTACGTAATAATTAAGCTTGATCCAATATTATGTAAAAGAGTATCATTAGCTTAGCTAGACATAATGATATGAACTCGCATGAGTAAATTATCCAATATTAGTATGTGACACCAACTAGAGAGAGTGAGAGAGAGATGTATGAAAAGGAAGAGAGAGGTAGAGAGAGAGAGAATAAGACCTTCAACTCGTGTAGAAAATTGATACTTTTTCGAGATTTGCAACATTATATTTAATTTTTTTTTAACGGCCAACGAATCAATTCCGAGCATTCTCGGGCACCCTTTTGGCGAATCATGTACTCGAAAGTACCCGGGCCACCAATTGCACCAATTCCCGGGAAACCCGACCACTCACCCGCTCGAAGGCACGACAGTGAAATAATCAGTAAAAACCGGTCGGGATCAGGACTCGAACCCAAACCAATAGCCGGGTCATCCCTCATTTCCCGCCACCAATGTCCTCCAAATGTAGCTAGTGAGAATTGAACCAAAGCCTCCATAAGAAACTTTAGGCCCTCAACCAACTAGGCTACAAGTGTTCTACAGAGATAAAGATCTAGTACATCAAACAATACAAAGAAAGCTTCAACATTTCTTTCTTTCTTCAATTTCACTTTCATTTTTATTTTTTTTAAAGGCAAAATACTTATATACATGTGTTCCACAGGATTTGAAGTATATACCTTTTTCATAATGGGAACTAGTTTTATAGTTGTCCCAATACGGGTAGTACACTGAAATTAGACACAAACAAAAAATAATAAGTTTGCTTGATCCATACGATCTTGCTACTGATCCATGGGAGGTGTTTTTATTAGACAAAAAATAACATGTTACATGACTATCCTCCCCTTTGTATAGCACCATAAAGAAAGTGTAGGTAACCCACTACCCACTTTTATAGGAACTGCATTTGTTTTATTTTTTTCAAATGCCAAACTTACTGATTAATCTTCCTTTTTTGTAGGAACTGACTAATTATCAGTTTTTTGAATTAATTTATTATTGTTGTGTGATTAATCCCAAGACCATGTTTATGTGATATCCGATTAACCTAATGATTTTTGTTTGAAACCTAGAACCTCAAATTCGGAGGAGGTTGCTTTTTTGTTTATTTGATTTTAAATCCCTAATTTAGTTCGTTGTTTAACATTGTTTTCTCAAAACCCAATTAAAAAATTAGATTTAATTAAGTACTTAGTTAAATTAATTTTAAACTGAGCAATTTTCACATATTCCCGCGAAAACAACTTTACTTACCATTACTCAAATATGTAATTAAGTGAACAAAATTAACCTGTTTTTTATTTGTTCACGACATCTACATTAACAGCTGATGATTGCTTATCATAAAAAATCACTTAGTTACTAGCTTACTATTGACTGCTTAGTTATTGTTGATTGAAGTCGCCATTGATCAAATTTGTTGTTGGTCAACTGATCTTATTGATGGAATGGTTTCTACTTGTGGTAATTCATATCGATGATTAGTTCTTATGCAACTCTCCTTCAACCATGCATATATCTAAATAAACTTCTTGAAGCTTCCAACTAGGGAGATTGAGTTTTTGTCCGCAATGAACACCCTTGATTAGGGACTCAATTTTTGGACCCTAGCAGGAGCGTCGCCACCTAAAAACCCCCAAGGTTCCTTGAAGTCTCAAATATCTCAAAAGGGTGTGCATTCCACACCTCATAATTCGTTATTGGTATTTAACCAAATTTCCTTTGGTCATAAACTAAATTCCAATTACATAAAATGACTTGATAACAATAAAAACACAAAACAATAAAAGATAAAGCAAATTAATGCAAAAAAAAAAAAAAAAACACTGAAAATGAAGGTAGTAATAGGATAATGAATGGTAAAATAACTTGGTAAGAATTGGTTCTTTGAATTCTAATGAGCGTTTGACATGTCGGGTCTAGTTACTATCATCTTAAGTTATGAATTGACAAAAACACTAATTTGGCTAACACCCAAACTCGTGCCCCACGTCTCAGACTTCGGAACATCATCCATACCTAAATGGACAATAATATTCTTTTTGTACCTCACATAAACCTCGATTTAATGGTTCTCACACTTCTCTACTTTACTTTTATGTATTATTGAAAACTTGTTGGTAATAAGTTTCTTGTATGTAATAATGAAAATGGGTAATTGTTTTTAGTTCTTGGCTTTTGTAGAAAAGATACAAAAATAGTTATTATTAAATTTTCCTTTCAGATCAGATGCATGTGTGGGAGACCAAAGCATGTGACAAGGGCCAAGGGGGGAGAAAAAAAAAACGTTTTTCAAACAGTGTTTATTTGTCATTTTCCTCTAATAGATTTACAAAAATAATTTCTTATTTTTACAGCATTATTAATAATTACCATTATACTGTACAGCTGGTAGATCTTTTAAATACCATGTAATTACGTACGTAGTTTTAATGATCATTGTATGCCACTTTTGGTCTAAATATCGTATTTGACAATAATAATACCTTAGATAATATATGTTTTGTTTTGTTTTATTTCAGGGGGAAAAAAACTAGAAAACATAATTTCAAGACAGAAGAAACACGGTCAACACCCAAAGTGATGATATATAATTAACGCGAAACTAGTGCATGTTTTGGTGTTTTGTTTTATTTTACATAATTTTAGAGGTGGAAAGCTTTACACCTTTTTAATTATTTCAAAGTATAAGTCAATTAACAAACTTAGTGAATGACCGTTAGAAGTTAAAAGTTATATTATGTTAACTCTGGATAGTTCGTTTCATTGGTGTAAATGGGTGCCGAAAAAGTGCAATATTTTCATGTGGAGAATGCTTCGTGACAGGATCCCGACAAAGATAGCGCTTAAAAGGAGGAACATTGATTGTGGGAATTGCGTATGCGGTTTTTGTGAAGAACATGATGAGACGGTGGATCATCTATTTACAGGGTGCGGTTTGGCTTTTGGTATTTGGCAAGGTGTAGCGTCTTGGATGAAATTGCCGCCAGTTTTCTTCTTCTCGAGGTTTGACATCCTTCAAGATAGCTCGTGGCCTGTGCGGAAGAAGTCGATCATATATGGGATGATGGTTATTACATGTTGGCGGATTTGGAAGGATAGAAATGAGAAGATTTTTCAAGATACTTCGTGGAACGTCGTTAAACTGGTGGCCGATATTAAAGCTATAGGTTACATTTGGTATTCTAGTAGATGTAAAAAGGGTAACATGGGTTGGAAGGATTGGCAAGCATTTGAATTTGATGTAATGTAACGTTTTGGTTGGGTTGTAGGGGTCTTCGTCTTGGAGGCTCCGGTTGTTTTGTTTAATGAAATTAGCCTTCCAAAAAAAAAAAATGAGATCAATGACGGATCTAAGATACTAAGATACTTACTAGGGACACACATAATGATATGTAAAAATAAACTTCAATAAAATAGTAAACAATAAACAACCATTAATATACATATTACAATTTTTTGGAAACGATTGAAGTTTCAGTTGTAACACTTGCAACTGATTAATTTTTTTACTACACAAATTTGGGTAATATGAAGTTGGCATTGAATTGGAGCTTCAAAATTAAATACACAAGTGTCATCATATTACTTAAATGATATTGTGTTGCACTAGGCTTGTTCAAAAAGCCCATACCTCAGAGCTCGCTTAAAGCTTGATCAGATTTAGCTTGAAAAAAACTTACTCAATATGGCTCGGTTCAAAACTGAGCCGAGCCGTCTTGTCTTGCTTAGATAGTGAGCTAAGCTCGTTCGTAACGAGCAAGATTGGTTCAGTTTGGCTCGCTCAAATTACTCTAGTTATAACATATTTTATTTTTGTATATACATATAGTATATTATAAAAAATGGACACGTGATGATTAATATATTAAGGCGAACTTATTTTGTATGTGTTCTTTTGAACTATTGAATAATATTTTAGATTATTGAATTTTGAAAGCAATTATTAAATTTTCTTCTTAAGTAATAATAAAGCCGAACTGAGTAAACTCGGTTAAAAACCAAGCCGCGCTTGAACTTATATTCTCAGCTCCGTTTCAAACCCGACTAGCTCGGCTCAACTCATGAAACGCCCTAATTGCAGTATGGAGTTAAGGACTGATTAATCATCATGTGTCCTTGATGTTGGGGGATTTGTCATTGAATGGTGAACATGATAAATGGGTATTTCCACCAAACGAGTCATGTGGTTTCTCTGTGAAGGTTGTAAAAGAGATTTAATTATCTTTGTTTCATTTTTTAAATCAAAAACCACTAAAAAATAGTGTTGGATGGAGTTAATAGAATTAAACCATTTTTTTAAGGTGAGGTGGAGTGAAATGGGGAAAAATGAGTGATGTGAAACTTATGTAGAGTTAAGGGAGGTTAGCGTATACACCATGGCCTAAAAAAAATACATAATTTCATAAAATATTTGTTAAAGCGGGTATATACACATAAATATGATTCATCAACTATCATAAAGTCTAGCAAACTAGGTAAAGCATTGGCATCCAATCGCTTATTCCAACTACATAATACTTACACATACTACACTAAATTGCCAATAAACTAACTAATACAATGATCATGAAAGCGGATCTACAAATGTAAATGTAAAAAAAAAAACATCACACATAAGTAGGAAATATATTGTGCCTCAAAATTCGTACAACTACCACCTTCAGATTCAAATATGAATATTGGGTGTTCGATTCTTGAGACACATATATATCAACAGAATTCAAGCAATATTACCAGAAAGAGCTAGAGATCGATTAATTAAGTAGATGATAGTTGAAGTCATAATTCCCAATAACCCACCGGCAATAACCTGCAAATAATTAACAATCATCGTTACATATATAATTATTCAAGAATCTTTGTAAATTTAACAACTTTCAGAGAGACATATTAAGTCAATCAAAGTTGAAAAAACTGAAAAAAAACAATTTAGAAGATTGTATGCAATAAAAAGAGACTGCTTTCAACCCATTTGACATGTTCCCTTTTTAGCTAGCTAATGGTTTTGTATGAACCATATATTTGATCGAGATGTTTAACATATCAAAGACAGCTCTTTTAGCCAGGGAAACAGATGGACCTGAGGAGGGGTGTGGCCAAGAAGTTCATGTAATGGACTGCTTTCAGCTAGGGGGTGTTCAGCAGGAAGTTCATACACTATCTGATTCAACACCTGTTTACAATGTTAGACATGATCGAAAGAATTAATGCATGGTGTATTTATTTTATTTATGCACTCATAAGTGTTAACTAGAAAGTACAATCGATGGTTTTTATAAAAATTGTGGGAAAAATAGTTAATATCGATCAGTAGACAGTAAGTAAGATAAAGAAACCTGTGCTTGGAGGCCAGCTTGCAAGCGTACACCGGTTGCATCATACATTACCTGCGATGAGTTTCAGTTTGAGTTTGAGATGGATGCAGATAGATAGATAGATAAATTGAAGGGAAGAAAAGGATAGATAGATAGGTACAATAGAAGCTAAAATGAGGGCGGTTGCAAAGGTTGAAGCCCCAAGGCCATCCTGTAAGGCAACAGCAGCCGCGAGGGCAGTTACAGTTGCGGAATGTGATGAAGGCATGCCACCAGACCCAATAAGGCGTTTTAGATCCCAACGATGTTCCTTATACCTGCAGGCATAATAATAATAATAATAAGACTCTTACGATGGATGGATCACTTATGAACAAGAAAAGAAATTGCAATTCAAGAATCAGGAGTATATGATTAAACTAGTATTAAACCGTAGCAAAAAATATAAAAAAAAAGTATCACATATTGATAAAGGTGAGATGACGTAGCACGAATCAATAATAGGCGACTAGATATATAGTACGCAAATGAAATGAAGGTACGTACCAGGTGGTGAAGACCTTAATGGACTGCGCAAGAACAAAGGCAGCAAGTGCAGAAAGCAGTACATTATTATTATTATATGAATACTTCATATAAACACCTTCTTCTTCTAATGACAACACCCTTGCCACTGATGATCTCATCCTCTCTGTTTTTTTTTCAGAAATGATTTGGGGAAGGGAAGACTTTTGTTTGTTTGTATGTCTGCACGCAAGGGAGAAGGAAAAGAAGGAGAAGAGCCCTCTCTTCTTTTGCTTGTTCTCTTCTATACTCAATAGAAGATAGAATATGCTTTTCTTATTTCTTTTTTATACCTTCACATCATTCAAACCTATACTCACGTACCCATCATAATTAATATACACCTTCTTTCCTTCTTGTTTTTTTATATATCTACAGTTTTATTATAGTTGTGACGTTTTATTTATTATCATTTTTACCAATCATCATTCTCATTAACATACATGCTTTAACTACTTTCTCATGTTTACTTGATAACTTATCTATCATTCTTCCATATTAACAATAATTTCTAAATTCTATATACATATTTGATTACGAGTTGAACACATAGCTAAACATACAACATAATTGACAAAGTCAAGTTAATACTGAGCATCAATATTTAAATTCTATCCTTTAAATAACTAGGAATTACCTTAGTGTAAAGAGTTTTCTCTTAACAAGTTACCGGTCATGGATTATATTTTCCTCTTTCATAATGCTTAGTGAAACCACCGTTACATATAACTTTAATCATCATCATCATACTCAGTTAACCCCACCAATAGCAACGCTGAGGTAGGGTCTGAGGAGGGTAAGATGTAGACAGCCTTACCTCTACCCCGTGGGAATAGAGAGGCTGCTTCCAGTGAGACTCCCGGCTCGATAGTGGTTTTGTATCAAGCCTTGGACATAAGGAACATAACACTTAACAATCGGAACAAGCCCAATTGGTGCATGTGCCCCTTGTCTTTTGGCTATCAACGCCACCACATGATGCATGATTAACCGTCCGTCATTTCGTCGTTTTTAACGTTATTTTCACGAAATTAGTAAAATAACGTTAAAATTAGTGCAACTTTACTTTTGCCCCCCAAGGGCCACACATATATACATATAACTTCAATGGTTATGCAATTATATCTTCCTTTCTCGCAACGCTTTAAAACTAAATCCTTTTCCTAGTAACAAACGACAACACATTCACATTCAAATAAGTAGACATAATCAAGAGTATTTATGCAACTATCCAACACAATATTCATTACAATTTCATTAGGAATCATACTCATGTTTGCTATTTTAGAAAAAAAAAAATTGTAATTTAATATTCACATCTTTACAATTTGAGTTATGTCTCACTTATGTCCGATCTTCATCTGACCTGCAATACAATATGATAACGCACATCATGTTATAAACTGTACACTAAAGTATGACAGTTGCACCAAGATGTAGTTCAGACAAGATTCTTGTAGTTTACACAAAAATCTATCAACTACAGGTTAGCTTGCATTCTAGTGCGTGAATATAACACATTAAACTAAAGTCTGAATTATGATGATTTTGAGCCTATACGTTTGGCAGGATGCATAAAAGATCAGAATTAGGGGACCAACTAGGAGCGACTAACTGAAGGAATTCTAGTACTTGAACTCTAGCTAAAAGAAAAAGACAGTAATGTGACATGTTTCAAAACAAAGGAAAAGGGCAGAACACATGGTCAATGAGCAAAACATGCCATGTTTTGAAAGCAGCAGTTCGTACCTACCCCCACCAACTACGTTGGTTGTAGTGTGGCCATGAACAAAACCGTCTAAGTTTTTAGAGGCACTACACAAGAGTGGTAATTTCTTTAAAGAAATAGATTTTACTACTCATACAAATACTTATGTATTTATTTCAAGGAATTTTTTTATTATTTTGAATTAATGAGGTTTTAACTAAAAAAATGGTAACAAAAAAATTGGGTACTTTTAGTTTGTACCCCTACCAATTTCGCTAATTTGGGTTGGATTTTGTTAAAAATGAGGTGGTTTTCCCTCACTAGTTGGTGCCATTTGGGTACTTGAGTTGTGCCCGTAGTACCCTTACTACATATTTATTTAACATTTAGACACATGCTCATATCTTAAAAGTGTCGAATAACTTCAAGAAAGTAAAACTGCATACCATTTAAACTGCAAATTTCCCTGCACAATCCATTAGCTCTGCCTTTGCTGCTTCCATGATAATATCAAAGTTTGTTTGTATATATCTTCCCCTGCAATGATCCTCACTTAGTTATTAGATGTGGCAGTTTTGACCCATTTGTTTATAAGCCAACCGATTTAACTAATGTAATATCTTTACGGATCAAATAAAAAAACAGCTAAAAAGAAAGTCCTCAACTGAGTTGAAAGTTACCAGCAGTTTATTTTTAAGATCCTTTTGCTCAAGAAAGTATGTTATTACTATAATAATATTGTATGTTGTACTTGTATTTAAAATACTAACAATTAAACTTACCAGAAATGAGTTCTACACCAAGTAGAAGAAGGAAATGCTGGACTTGGGATACCATGCAGTATCCTAGCAATTGCTCGGGGGGTAAATTTGGCATGTGAATTGCTTTGAAGAAACACCTACAACACCAAATATCACAAATCAAAGTCAAAGAAAAGTCAACTATTTACTTTAACAAGACAAACTATGTGACATGCAATATGCATTATACCTTGATATCTGCTCTCAAAAACCGGCTGCAGATACATAAAATATGACATCAGTAAACACAATCATACAACAGGAGTAAAAAGTAACTGTGGTTTCATTATTTTTCTCTTTGAAGACATGCGCGAGACCACTAATGAATATGCATACCTTAAAACTTTGTGTACGGTAAAAATAAGACACTGAAAGTAGATACAATGCATGTGAAGGTCATCTAAGTATTTTACCTTTACATCAAAGCCACCCGTATTTTGAAACTATTCATAGGCCATCCAAGTACCTATCTGGTTTTATCGATACTGGCCAAGAACATAGTGGATGAAGAAAATGCCCTTAAATATTTTAAGAAGACAACTTGAATCTATAAAATGATGATGTCTCATCAAAAAGTATTTTTCACTTTTCAATTTGTAGGGGCATTTTGTGGCCAAAATTTATAAAACTGAAACCAAATACATACTTGGGCGGCCTATGAAGTAGTTTCAATATATGGCATATGGGTGCCCTCATGCTGATGATTATTGTATACATGCGGAAATAGATAATCAGCTTGTTTCAACCAAAGGGTAAATTTGTAATTTTGAATCCATAAATCAGTTTAAAGCAAGCACTCTAAAACAGTAAAACTGTGATGAAATCAGCTTATTTCACCCAAAATTAGCCGATGAGCATAGTCATTTTTCATTATCCAGACACTCAAAAGTGCTTATCTGCTTTTCTAATCATGCAACATGCAAATAGGCGATCCCAAAGACCCCATTAGTAAGTATTGTCTTGTATATGCGTTTAGGTTTAAGGTAGGATAGTGTATGTTGGTTATAAGGATCTTTCGACTTCATTGCATATTATATGTAAGTCAACAGAAGTATGCAATTTTCTTAACCTGGTTTGGGCCATTTTATTTGGAACATTGTTGTCACTATCTGCATTAAAGTAATCCAATATCTTCTTTTGCAAGCAAGGTGTGTGTTGGGAATCAGTACAACCGTTTGTTCTGTCACACGTTTTCACTGCATAGAGTGCAGCATTAAACATCGCGTCGACTCTGCATACCTGTGTCAATAAATAATTTGCAATACGTAAATATGAATAAAAACTAATTTTATATAACAAGTATATGTGGTTGTGATGGTGAATTTGTGCATATGTTACATGATTATATTAATATAAATACCTTGCAACTTTCAACCTCTGATAACCATTTAGCCAGATCAGCAGCCAAAGAACATATATCTTTTGGGAGATTTACAATCATGTAACAATAAGCTGGATCCTTCAATTCATATGTAATTTCTCCCTTCAACTAAAAGAGACATAAACAAGTATTAATACTTGAGAGAACACCATACATAATTAAAAGAATTCAAAGTAAGACACATATCACGTGCGCAGAATCAAACCTTTAGATTTTGCAAATGAGTAGTTACTGTAGAAGCTTGAATTTCCATGCTACAAGCCACAGTTGGTATTTCAAAAACATATTGTCCATCTTTTACTTCTGACCTGGATTAAATATTCAAGTTATATTCTGTATATAATGCATGTCTCATAGTTGATGTGGCACAAGGGTGGGTGCGTTAAGTGTTTATGTGTTTACTTAAAATATTGTCCTACACCTTGTTCTTCTTCCCACTTTCCTTCCTTTCTTTGCAGATCTGAACCGGAAAAGAGAAGAAGAACAAGGTGTGGTTCTCCTATTCAACACCGTCGAAGCATGACCCGAACAACCGTTTCGATAAATGTTTCTTCACGACCTTATTACATAACTAACCCAAAATATGTACGAGTAACAATTTAGAAAACTTTGACAGATTCAACCCATTTCCTTTTTTGCTAAAAATTTATTTTACCTGTTTGATCGTTAGAGATAAAACAAAACACAAATTGACCTGTTCATAAGTAAATTGGTCAAAATTTACACCTGTACTAGTGACCGTAACCAATCACTTACTTTTCTAAAACTGTTGCAATTACAGTATCCTTAGCAGCAAGTAATGCTGGGGAGGTCTGCAGTCATCAACATTATTATGAGTCAAATATCAGGTCAACCTATAATCAAAGACAAAGGATGGGGAGGGAGGGAGAGAGAGAGAACAAGTTGGTAATTAAGTAGGGACCCACCATGTGAAAATTTAACACACATGTTACACTTGTTTGTGGTAGTAAACGTAAGTACTGCTCTTCAGCTAACTCCAAACGAGTTAAGATAGTTAAAATAACCTGAATCAATTGAATAAGTTCAGTATTAATGAGTTATAACATAGTCAAGTATTGTACCTATAGTGCACTAATTAAAATATAAAAATACCTCTTCTTTCATGTCAAATTTCCTAGATGCAGATTCTTTGACTATTGTGCAAATCCTTCCTTGTGAATTTGAATCACCACTGAAAACTTGAGAGAGAAACTTATTCACTGTGTATTGATCTTGCCCATCACTGAAAAAGACAAATGAAGAAATTTTTTACATCTTTATGACCAAATAAATTTGTTGACATGAATTGCAATTAGTTACCTACGATAACTGCACAATACAGAAACGAACTTTACAGTGTTTTCCTGATTTTAGCATCCAATTTTAAATTAGGTGGAAAAAGAAGCCAATTTAGGCTTTATTACTGTTTTTAGCATCCGATTACATTTTATTAACTACTTTAGCAACAAACGACGTGTTCAACTGGTAGCAAATAGCAACAGGCAATTTGTTTGCTAATTATTATGTATATGCCACGTGACTCTGACGTGACATTTTTAAAATACAGTATAAAATTAAAAACCGTCATATTTCAAACTTGCAAAAGAATTTGTTATTTAAATTTTTTCAAATTAGCATTTTTTTGCATGTGGCGTCTGATATGGGATGTGGCTGCTAATATGGCATCAACCAGTGTTACAGATAAAAACAAGTTAAATATGGTTGGTTGCTAAAATCAGTTATACATTTGTTGCAGTTTGCCACTAGTTACCTGTGCATAAGACTTCTGAGCTTAAAGTATGTTGTGTCATCAAAAAATAAATGGCAATAAGATACTCGCCCATCACGCCCAGCACGTCCAATTTCCTATATAGATAAAATGCTTCTGATTGAGTGATCTAGTAATCAATATGGAGTATACTTATTGGTGGATAATATATAACAGGCTGGGTAATGGATCAAAATGACTTCAGGTATAAGTAAGTCATTTTTAGTACAGGTTAAACAGGGCTGGGAAGGTTGTGTTAATCTGCAAATACTGTTCAGGTATAATTAACATTCTAGTTAAATTTTATTAGTACAATTGTAATCTTAATCTTAATATAAAATGATTTAGGAAGTTCTAAGCATTACAGATACACTTTGGGTGACAAACATTTGAGCTATCTGCCTTTTTAGCTAGATTTATATTTGACCCGTTTGAGATTAACACAATCCAAAATTCCAAATCAGCCATTAATAAATAAATGGGTCGAAATTGCCACCTATAGTAAACTATTGTACGAACCTGAACATATTCTTCCAAACTTTCAGGTAAGCTGTAGTGAATTACCTGTAAAATGTGCAAAAAAAATAGAAGGAATCAGGGTATTTATGTCAATTTAAAAAAAAAATAAAGAGGGATTTATTCTTACAGCTCCAACGTCACTTTTATCAAGCCCCATACCGAATGCAACAGTCGCAACAATCTTTCAAGAGAAGAGAAAGACGTAAAGTAAAGATATGGTATTTGGATATAGTCTACTTCAATAAAAAATAAATACCTTAGAAATTAATAAAAAACTTGCAAGAATTGTATACCACTCGTATCTTGTTTGAACAGAACAACTCTTGTGTACGCCTTCTATCTTTAGCAGGAATCCCACTATGGTAACTCTGCAATTTATTGTTTGCATCATATTGAATGAAGATATAGTGTCAGGCAAAAACACAAAATGGTTGTCAATCATGTGACTGATTTTAGAAAACACCTCAGAATGCTAACCTTTGCTCGGATATTACTATCACATAAAAACTTGCTAATCATATCTGTCTCCGACTGCAAATATAATTGGCATGTAAAATCAGGCAGGATTGAGAAGTAAATAAATGCCGAACTGAATCTTTTAAAACTGGGGAAAAACAAACGAAATAAAAATGAACTTCCAACTAATTTAGCTACCAGCTTTAGTTTAGGTGCAAATTAGAAGCAACTTGCAATCTTTTACTAGTTTTAGCGACAACAAAAAACACAACCTCGTTGATTTTAGTTGTTAATGGCTGATATGGCAGTGGTTGACGCCATGCCAAACATGCACAAAATGCTTATGTCAGATGAGATGACAATCTATAAACATATGCAAAATGATAAATAAGATGACACATCAAAAAGTTTTTGAAAAACCCTGTATGCTATGTGTTGAATAAGAGATTAGTAAATGTAACTTGTTTGCTAAACCTGTTAACCTGGTAACATAGTATAAGTTGGTATCTGTCTGGCGTCTAACACTCTAACTTTAAACTGGTTACTAAAATCAGAGAAGTTTGTTTCTACTCATTACCCAGTTACACTTGCATACACAAGGATAGAAGGTCCCACACACATACCTGATATTTGCAGTAAATTATAATGCTTTTAATCTCTTTGTAAGGTGAAGCTTTAAGCAATGCCATCAAATCCTTCATTCTGAATTTATTATCAAACTAGTATCACAAACAGATCTAAATTAAAAAAAATAATAACAGTTTCAAAAAAGCAAGAATAATTTCTCTTGCCTATTTCCACTCAAAGATACAGACAACTGTAAATTATCCCTGATTTGTGCTGCTTGAACAAGATTAGTAGAAGGAATCTCAAGAGAACACATCACATCACGCATAGTTTTGGCTGTTGCAGTTGCTGTCATTGCAAGAATACAGTCTACTCCAAGACTAGAACGAAGCAAGGACGCTCTAAGTCTCATATATGATGGGCGAAAATTATGTGACCTGTAAATTAGTAGAAATTACATTGATGCATAAACCAAATCTTGATAGTTCGATAAAATAAACTATGTCAACTCACCATTCAGATATACAGTGAGCTTCATCAATCACAACAAGTGATATGAGTAAATTTGAAAATATCGAAGTAAATTCTGTATTTAGTAATCTCTCTGGAGAAACAAAAAGAACCTGAAACACAAAGCTACACGCCTTTACAGACAATAACAAAACATATGTTATGAAAGATTTCAATATCTAAGGTATGTCACCTTCAAGGTTCCTTCTTGAACCCGCCTAAGTGTTTCAGAACTTTCTTCTAGTGTCTGAAACAATAGCAAGCACAGAAGATCAAGCATCTTAGTACATATGATAAAGCACAAAGTAGAAACATACACATAGATTCATAATACCTGACTGCTGCATAATAAACCTCCTGGAATCACAGGTGGTAGCTGTTTAAGTTGATCATACATAAGCGCAACCAATGGACTTATGACAAGTGTCAATCCCTCCAAAACCGTAGCCGGCAACTGATAGCAAAGTGATTTCCCAGCTCCAGTTGGCAAAATCACCATACTTGACTTCCCAGAAAGTATTAGTTTAATTGCTTCTAATTGCCCATCTCTAAAAGAATCATATCCATAAACAAGCTTCAACAGCTTAATCAAATTATCATCAGACAGATCACGTCGAACATCAAACACAGCCTTATCAATAACGTCTGAATCAAGCCTAGTTTCAGTTCTCTCATTTTCCTCCATAGGCCAACCCTCGTCACAAAAACCATTTTCATCTTCTTCTTCTTCACCTTCACCAGCATTTTTCAATTTTCTTTTGCTTCTCTTATATGACTTACGGTTTCCATTATATGCATTCGGATTCCTTTTTCTAACTTTGTGTGCGAATCGTTTCCGACCTCCGTGACCATTTATGTTCAATCTCACAAAGTTGCCTTCGTTTACCGGTTTTGGTTTGGTCACCTGCGCCGTGGGGATAATGCAGCTTCTAATTAGGTTAGGGTGTTTCCTCACAACTTTCCCCAAGTTACTAGAAGTAAAATCTACTACACCTAGGGTTTGATTGAGAGTATCAAAATCAGGCTTTTTCGTCTGTTCCAAAGTAGAACCACAACTGCTAATCAAATTCGGATGGTTCTTCGCACCTCTTTCGGAACGATTGACATTAACCAGATCAATTCCTTTTTCAGGTGAATTGAAATTAAAGGAAGAGTTACGGAGCTTAGAAAAGGAGGCGAATCTGGAGAAACAGGTGCCACCAGCAGGAAGAATATCAGTAGAATCAAAGGAGCTAGAAGAAGAGAGGCGGCGGATTTGAAAAGGTAGGTTAAGATCGGAATTACTACTAGTAGGAGTAGGAATGTCAGATAAATCACAGCCGGAGGACTGGCGGAGTTGAAAGGGTAGATTATCATCATCATCATCATGATGAGAAGTGGATTGATGGATTGGAGGTTGGGACATAGGAGGCGGTGGTTTACTTCTCTTGGAGGATGGTTTAACCTTCAGTATCGGCCTGGAACAAGTGCCTTTCGATTTTCGCCGCTTATCATCCAAAAATAGGAGAGTACGAGGTGCCGGCGGTGGCTGTGGTTGACGGGGAGGCGTCGACGAGATGTGAGATCCGTCGGAGTCTGAATCAGAGTGCTCCATCGCCCAACTGCACTTCCAACAAAAAGAAAACAGCTCCAATATAATATTATTCTCAAATACAGGGGGATTACTCTTTTCCCGCCCGATCTGTTTGGAGAGGGAAAATATCAATGTTTTGCATTTTCATAAAATACACTTGACTAATTAGGGTTGTTAAGATTGCTCGACGTTCGTTTGGAAATTGCTTGAAAATACTTGCTCAATTTTCCGTTCAATTGTAAACGAGCCAATCGGCTTTGGATAAGGAGATATACTAAACGCGCCAAATTGGAATGCAAAAGAAACGAATGTGTTTTTTGTGCATCATTATCATAAGTTGATGACTCATCAAGCCCTGCCTAAGAGGCTTTATGAGTTATTGCTTTTGATCTTTCGTCTCGGCATAAAGAATTAGAAATAGTGTTAGCAACACATAATCTTTGCGAAATTAAAACCCAAAAAGTAGACTTGGAATTGAATTATGTAAGAGCGAAGCTTGTCCCGAAGGTTCGAGGGGTCGGAAGTCACTAGTTTCGGGGGGGTCGAAACCCTATATGTCAAAAAATTTCTATACAAATACTATATAATTAGAACTTCTGCACGAAAATTCATGGGGGTCGGTCGCCCCTCCCAGCCCCAACTAAGTTGCACCCCTGATCTAAACCCAAAAGACCAGCCCAAACTTTAAGACCTATGACTTTCCCAAACCATGCCGACTAATTTATAGTTTACTAATTTAATTTTGTTACTAATGTAAGCTGACTTATAGTTTTAATTTTATGAATTTGAGTTGCGAAAAATTTTGGATATGTATTCTACATCTGAACCGAATTCAAAGAATCTATTTTTCGCTACATATAAAATTCTAAAAAAAGTATTATGGGGGATAAATAATTCCACGCCCAAAAATTCAAGAATCAAGAATTCAAGATAGTCAAATGTTGATGAATGTTATGGGAGTATTACTTATGATCCATTACAAATAACTATACTTACCTATCCATTGATTTTAATCTCAAATCTAGCCATAACCATTATAGAGAAAAAATGAGGTACGTTCCGACTCAAATTATAATACAAAAGATAACATGATGTGGAAACTGTGATTGTTGTTCTAAAAAATGAACATGAAAAACTCATTCACAACATAAAAGGCAAGGAGATATGCACAAGTTGTCATAAGTCTGGAAAATAAACTTATCCAGTTAAAAACAGACACCGAAAAGATTCCACCAATTCATCAAAATCCACTACATATAGTAATCTACTAACTGAAATGCTAAACAACTTAAAAACTGTGTGTTAGGAAATGGGCAAAAACTTATTGTTAGTTTAAGGTTCGACCATAAACCGACCTTTTGACCTACGGTCCATTCTATAATATTGAAAAAAATCAAAGTTTAATGAAAATTATAACGAAATATAAACAAAAGTAACTAGTCAAAAACGAATACATATATTTATATTAACTATTACTAACTGGGGCCGGCCGGGGGGGTGGGGTCCGCCCGTTTTTGCTTAGTAGTGTAAATTTACGAGTCTTCGCCCAAATATTTTATACGTATCGAGTCCGACCCCCTTCGCTTTAAGGATCTCGTGAGTTTCGGCCCCTACGAAATATTTTTTTAAACTTTGCCGCTACATTTAGTTTGCCATTCAATAAAAAAATCACCATTAACAACTCATTATAGATCTTGCTTAGTCTATAATTAACAACATAAATCCGGTGGATCAAAGCTGTTTTTTTATTATTATTTTGTTAATTTCAAATGCATTCATTTGCAAGTTAAACATCTGCATTTATTGTGTCATCTTTGTGTCATCTGCATAGTATTTCAATATAGTTAGTGCAGAATTCGTGAAAATTAGGGTAGTTTAAGGAAGTTAGGGGTTGCGCCCGCCCTCCCTAATACTAATTTATTTATCATTGAAAAAAGGTTGATGGGTTGCCGTCTACGTCAAGTCTCGTGGAGTATCTTTCCAGGGTCGACGAATAGTAAATGGATGAAATAGGTGATCATTTGTTTTCTAGACAAGTGATTGCTTGAATTATTATAAATTTTTTATCGTTAAGTACCAGCAAATAGGTATTGATACAATTTTGCACCTTCACACTTGAAAATAGTTCAATTAATTTCCATCAAGTTTTGGTCTACGAATTGTGTATATGAATATTATTTGGTATCATAAAAAGTGTATAAGCTAGCTTTTTCTTATATTATCTTGTGAATTGATTCATCTTTTGATTATAGATCATGTAAAAGTATATAAATTTGAATTTTGATTTGCTAGATAACGTTAAAGTCTCTTTGTTGTAAAATAGCATGTACAATTATTTTACCATATGTGATGTACATCAGTAGACCTTGTCTCGTCATTTACATGATAAGCGTTCATCCCTCAAGATCAAACACAGTATAATAGAAAAGCGTATTCTTGAGGTTTAGAAGAAAGTTAACCAATTTTATATGAGACTTCTCAGCAACGATGTAATGCATTGTTTGATCTTTACTCTCGATCTCTTGCTATCAATATATGTTATATATGTATGTATGTTGATAATAATGCATATAAGGGCTATAAGTTTGACATCGTAGACATACGTACATCTGTTGCATGGCTGCTCGATTACTCTTATTTGATTTACAAGAAATAGAGAGGGTCATGTCTGATTTGTAGAAGAGTGAGAAGTTAAGGATTGTTAAAGAAAGTATCTAATTTGAATAATTGTGGAATTACATATATAATATAAAAATGGAATATATTATATATATTATCCTACTTTTATCCGGCCATATGATTGCTTAGTTTCGTCATGAAACGTATGCATGTCAATACGTTAATCAATTTCTAAGAATACTTTATATGTAAACTGTAAACTAAGACATATTGTTAACTCGATACATCCAATGATCCAAAGTATATTGAAATTGCTTGTAAGGTTTTTAAGTACATTTCACTTACCGTAGCAATACTATAACCGTTGTAATATATAATAAATATCAAATCAAGAAGATGTATATATAGCTGTCTATTTTTATCCAAAATAGAAGAGAAGAGAAAAGAAAGTTAGGAAGTGGAGATGTTGAATAATAATATAATCATGGAATAATGACATGTATAGTATAAGAAACGTATACATAAAAAGAACCCCATAATTATCCATTAAAAAAATAAATGAAAGGAGAAGGGTTTTGAAGCGTATTTATTCGAAATATTTTTCCACTAGCCTAAACACGGGTACATGGGTCAATGCCCGCGAGTAAAAATATCTAGAGTTTGTCTTTGCATAGGTTCTACTCTGTTTCCATCGGGTCAAGTATGAGTATCCGGTTGCCCCCGCCAGTTATCCATTAAAAAGAAAAAACAACCCCCTTATTATTTATTTATCAATCAATAAAAAAGAAAAAAAAAAATCCTAGTTTATTTCTCTGTCCCTCCTAAATTGTTCCAACCAACGTACGTACAACCATTTCCTCCTAACCACCATTCAATCCTACAAAATCCACCCAACACAACACCACTTTCATTCATTCTTATTATTCTTATTCTAATTGCATCATCATCAACTTTCTGTTCTGTTTTTTCTCGGTGGGTTTTTTTCAACCAACTGATCATTATCTATCAAATTTATCGGTGGTTATTTCTGATTATTCATCATAAATAAATAAATGTGCAATCTTTACTGGATTTTCTCATCATCCATCAACAATCAAGATTTTCTCTGTTGGAGATTCTTTCATTCTCGGTTTTCTTCCCTGTATATTATTATTATTATTATTGTTATTCATCTGATTATTATTATTATTATTATTATTATTATTATTATTATTATTATTATTATTATTATTATTATTATTATTATTATTATTATTATTATTATTATTATTATTATTATTATTATTATTATTATTATTATTATTATGCTTTCATACAAAGTTATCTTTCTTTTTTTGGAATATCCTTTCGTGAAGCAACAGTATTGTTTCCTCTATTGGTTTTCTTCATTTCTTTCTTTCTTGCTTATACATACATACATACATAATAACAATAAATAACCTATTTTTGACTTTATTTGTTAAATCACGTTCCTCTAATTCAACCACACACACACGCCTCATCAATGTGAATTGTTTTCCCTTTAATTATTTTATTAATCTCTCTATTTTATATAGTATGTAATCTAATGTAATGTGTTTGTTTTTATATTCCAGTTTATTTGTTTCTGATTTTGTTCTTTTTTTGTTTTGTTTTTCTGTAGCTTTTGAGGGTTCTGAATTACGCAATATTTCAAGGTATGTCAATGTTTTCTAATTAAACGAGAGTGTTTGGATTGCGTTTCTGCAACGGATTAATTAGTGTAATCCATTGCAAAGATGCACATCCTTTGTATGAATGAATATAGCCTTTCAATAGCATACCTTTACTTTGCAAAGTGCACGTCTAAAAAACAATAATGTGTTTATTTTTAACATATATCTTTATCTGACTTGTAGCAGTTAAATCTTCTCATCTTGATTAATTTGGGCACTGCAGAATTGAGCAGTGCCCATGGATGCCACCACGCCAAGTATTCAATGCCACAACATTACCGATCAACCCCTTCCCATTCCATCACTCAATCGACAAACCCGACATTGTTTTGGAGATGCCGCACCAGGAGAATTTCCATTATCTGCAAACCCTTCAATTGTTCTTCATGTTCTCACTGCTTGTAATCTTCACCCACAAGATCTAGCCAAACTAGAGGCAAGTTAACATTTTTTTAATATTTACTTAAAAGATAAAAGATGTTAACCCCACATTTGGATTGATGGTGATTTCTTTGTTTAAAAATTGTGTTTGTTTTGCAGGCTACATGTTCTTTCTTTAGGCAACCGGCCCATTTTGCCCCTGATCATCAACTCTGTTTATCTGAGGTTGCAGCTCTTGACATGTGCCAAAAAAGAGCAATTTTTAAGCCAATGAATTCAGAAAAACGTCAAGATTTGAAATTAAGATGTGGAGGTTCTTGGAAATTGGTTTTGAGATTCTTGTTGGCTGGAGAAACATGTTCTAGAAGGGAAAACTCTCAGGCTATAGCCGGCCCAGGCCACAGTATTGCCGTCACTTCAAAAGGCTCTGTTTATACTTTTGGGTCAAACAGCTCCGGCCAATTAGGTCATGGAACCACCAAAGAGGAGCCCCGGCCTCGCCTAATCAGGTTTCAATTCTCATGAAGTTTTGACTCGTTTTTACTAGAGGTGACAGACAATATTGGTGGGAAGGGTCATTTGCTTAAATGGTTCACAACTGGATGTTTTTACAAACAAGCTCGGTTGGGTGTATTAACTACGGTCATAAAAACTATAGTATTAAAATAATATTCTATTATCTTAAACAAAAAAAAGATTTGTAGAAGTATTAACCTTTTGAACATGAAGTCGGTGATTTTTTACTATTCGTTAATATACCCATTTCAGCAATGTTGATACATTGCAACTTAAATTAGCCCATTTTTATGCACACGGGTTAAAACAGTTATCTTTGGTCCTTGCTACAAATGGAAAATGGGTCGGTCAGGCAAGTTGGTTAATGGGTCAAAAATGGTATTTTGGTACAGGTTGGGTTGACATTTACCACATTCTGTCTAGATTTTTTTGTAAATAACTAGCATGTTAAATAAAATAGCATCATTGCATTATTTTAATACTAATATACTTTTCTGAATAAAATGAATATGGATTCAGGAAGAGTTAATGTGACTTTTGACCCGTTTGAATTGTTTCATGTTTTATCTAATTTTTTTACTTCTATCCATTTGACAAGATGGAAATAAATATATAATTTTATATTGACTCATTTACCCTTTATGTAATACGGGGCGAAATTGCCACCTTTAGGCACTTTATTGATTCCTTTTGTATTTATTAGTTTTGCATGTTGTAGATCTTTAGCAGGAATACGTATAATACACGCAGCAGCAGGGGCGGGTCGAACAATGCTTATTAGTGATTCTGGGCAGGTTTATGCCTTTGGAAAAGACTCATTTGGGGAAGCAGAGTATGGAGTTCAAGGAAATCAACAAGTCAACACTCCTCAAATAGTCGAGTCTTTAAAAGACATATTTGTGGTACAAGCTGCTATTGGAAATTTTTTTACCGCCGTATTATCACGAGAAGGAAGAGTCTACACATTTTCTTGGGGAAATGAGAACAAACTCGGTCACCAGACCGAACCAACTGATCTTGAACCACGGCCATTGTTAGGCCCACTTGAAAACATACCTGTGGTTCAGATTGTGGCTGGATATTGCTATCTTCTTGCCTTGGCTTGTCAACCTAGTGGCATGTGAGTTTCACTACTTGGGTCTGCTCTTTTATTGGATATCAAAAAATAGGTGGGATGAGCCATTTTGGCAATGGGTTGAGGTCAAAATGAGTGCTTCCAGTTAGGGTGCCAACCTGTACATGACAATTAAATAATCATGTCAAGATGTTGTGCCTAACCCGTACACGCTGCAACACAGGTTGGTCAAGCCAACCTGGATATTTAGCTACATTGTTGCTTTTTTAGCGGGGCAAATAGGTTTTATCAAAAATGAGTGCTTTTGATTCAATAAAAATTAGATACGTGGCTCAAACGGATTTGGGTCAAAATTTAGTAGCATGTGAGTTTCAAGAAACTTTTGGCTGAAATAGCTTAGGTTTGCATTATTTACTATAAATACAAAAATCACCTTTTTTTATTACAGGCCAAAGAGTTAGGGTCAAAATGAGTATTTTTTTAATACATGTTAAAGATAGACATCGTGTCAACTGGCTTTCGGTCAAAATCAGTATGTTTAGTACATTCTAAAAAATTAGAAGTTTAATCAGGCCTCCCATCCAGGTCCTAATGTATTGGGTCAAACTGAGTATTTTTTGTTACATTTGAATACAAAGACGGACTAGTCAAACGGGTTTGGGACAGTTTAGTGGCGTTTCAGTTTCAAGAACATGAGAAAATTGCCTAAAACTTGACATATTTTAGGAAAAATTGCAAAAACCTAAATGGTGGCAAACTCAACCTAGTGGCACTTGAGTTTCAACAACTTGTGGTGTGGTATTCTAAAATGTTACATTTAAGTTGTAGTACGTATCCAGGTCAAAAATCTTGAATCTGACACTAGTTAGTACTTATCATGTTTAAATGGTTTCTCAAACAGGTCAGTGTACTCAGTTGGATGTGGATTAGGAGGGAAATTAGGGCATGGGACCAAAACCGATGAGAAACAGCCAAGACTGATAGAACAGTTTAAAACTTTAAACCTACAACCGATGGTGGTTGCGGCTGGTGCATGGCATGCAGCCGTGGTTGGGACTGATGGCAGGGTGTGCACATGGGGCTGGGGTCGGTACGGCTGTTTAGGCCATGGGAATGAAGATTGTGATTCAGTTCCAAAAGTGGTCAACTCTTTAAGCAATGTAAAAGCTGTACATGTTGCTACAGGGGATTATACCACTTTTGTTGTTTCTGATGATGGCGATGTTTATTCTTTCGGATGTGGTGAATCATCAAGTCTCGGGCATAATACTGCAGATGTTGACGCACAGGTTTGCGCTATTTTTAATCTTTTACATTCTGCAGTTTTATTACGGATATTATTTAGCATCTGCCATTGAATTGCTCATTTTAATGGGGGTATAGAACTGTATTAATGATTTTTGTGTCAAATTTTTTATTATTATTTTTTGGTGTGTTTGATTGATACATAGGGGGGGAATCAGCATGGTAAAATATTGAGCCCAAAGTTGGTGACATCATTAAAGCAAATAAATGAAAGGGTGGTACAAGTGAGCCTTACGAATTCTATCTACTGGAATGCGCACACATTTGCCCTAACAGAAACAGGGAAACTATATGCATTTGGCGCGGGTGACAAAGGTCAACTGGGTGTGGAACTGACGGCTAACCAAACCGAAAGGCCAACCCCTGAACGGGTTGAGATTGACCTCAGTTAGGAGAATAATACTAATCTTTGAATACGATGAATTATTTATTTTTTATTTTCAGTTTGGTGTCTGTGTACATAGAAACAAAAGAAGGATGGATATGTGAAGAATGTATAATTAATTGTAGATAGATAGGTGGGTAGAAAATGCTAAGGTTGTACATATATCTGTTGCATTTCATTTGATTATAACTTCATTCATTCTTATAGTAATATTAACTACTGTCGCTTTCATTTAATAGGTTTGTCTTTTAGTTTTTTTAATCATCACAACACCTTTTTTAATGCCCATTTTGCCACCTCTAGAGAAAACCATGCCATAAACCAGAGTCATATATCACCTTGATTTGCTGAGCTTTCACTGCAGATAGTGTTTCAATGGGCTGTAGACCACTATTCTCAGCAAGACCCATGGGGACAAAGCATCTGCAAAAGCCCTGATGGCATACTGTCAAACAAAAAACAAATTCTGTATATGTTTGCATATATTGGACCCACAAAATGAAAACGCCAAATGCTACGTGATTACAATTTAGGTGAAACGGGCATATCGAGTCAACGCCTACACTTTATGTGCAGAGGTAATCAGATCAGCTTGGGCCGACTTATTGTCCACTTTTTTTTCGAATTTTGTAAATAATACTAGACCGACCCTCCTCGACATTATATGACCGACCCTCCTCGACATTATATGAATTAGACTCGTAAGAATCACCAAAAATTAAGTCGTAATACGACATGTTATATGTTGTGGATAAAGAATTGAAATCGAATGAGTTTATAATGAAATTGAACGAATTTATAGCCAAAATCTGATGGGGTCAGGCGTCTCGCTTTGGCCAAAACGAGGCGCCTGGGTAAATTTTTCAGAGAATCTAAGGCTTTATGTTTAATCAAAATTTCAGGCGCCTCGCTTTGGCCAAAGTGAGGAGCTTTGTAGTATGATTAGACACAAAGTCTTAGATTCCCTAAAAAAAATTAGCCCAGGCGCCTCGCTTTGGCCAAAGCGAGGAGCCTGACTGTCTGATTAGACAGAAAGCCTTAGAGTCTCTAAAAAAATTTACCCAGACACCTTGCTTTGGCCAAAGCGAGGCGCTTTGCTTAGGGAGTTGAATTAGAAGTAAGGGGGTTTAATTAGAAAGGTCCTTCTATTAACCGTAATGAAGTGATTGTTTTAACTTGGTGTATATTTTTTTTGAAGAGCAAATTTCATGAAAACACAACGCCCAAACCGACTATCTCCAAGATAGAGACAGACGGGGGCACAAAACAACAACCTTACATCACATCAAAAGAAAAACGGTTCCAATCCTTCCATTCAATCCTATCCATCTTAGACCTACTGTTAAACCACAAAAAACTAAGCGATTTAACATCCGCAATAATTTGATTAACCTTCACTTTCGCCTCTCTGAAAACCTTCTCGTTCCTGGCCTTCCACAATCGCCAGCAAGTAATTATAAAGATGCCATGTAATATATCTTTTTTAGCTGCATTAACGCTCGCTTGCTCCGCACATGTGACAATATCTTTAACTGCAAATAGAAATATCGGAGGGAGATGGCACCACTTAGATATCCCAGCCCAAACACCATCAGCGACAATGCAAGCTGTGAACAAGTGGTCAACGGTTTTCTTCACTATCTTCACATAAGCAACAGATAAGATCACCAACCCAAATATTCCTTCTCCTTAGAGCCCATTTTGTTGGAATCCTGTCAAGTAAAGATCTCCACATAAAAATAGGGCTGTAAACAAACCAAACGTTCGGCGAACAGTTTGTGAACTGTTCGGCGGGAAGTTCGTTTGTGTTCGTTCGTTTAATAAATGAACGAACACAAACAAAAATTTCAGTTCGTTTAGCTAAACAAACGAACATGAACAGAGGTCGCGTTCGTTCGTTTATGTTCGTGAACGTTCGGTAACATGTTCGTGTATGTTTGTTTTTGTTCGATAGTTCATTAGGGTTTTTCATTTTTATATTTAATTTAAGTATTTTAAATTTCCCAGTGATAGATTATTTAACATATATTAGTGTATCACATGTTAATATTACTTTAACTATTTTGATTAATTGTTATTTTTGGTGGATTAAACGAGGATTTCAAGTTTAATATGATACCTCTGTGTTTTTATAAGACATTATGTGATCAAGATTATGCCACATATATTTGGGTAATTTGATTAGTATATTCTAGGAGGACGATGTTACCGATGCAAAATGCGAATTTTCATAATTTAAGGTGCTAGTTTGTGTTCGATTTTGTTCAGTAATGCCTATTTGTGTTCGTTTACATTCATTTGTGTTTGTTTGTGTTCGTTTTTGGCCAACACCTAAATTTAGCAAATAAAAACAAGCGAACACGAACAAAAATCTTGTTCGGTAAGTGTTCATGAACAGTTCGTGAACACGTTATTTTCTTAACAAACGAACACGAACAAAAAATCTCGTTCGGTAAGTGTTCGTGAACAGTTCGCAAACACGTTAATTCCTTAACAAACGAACACGAACAAGGCCTTGTTCGTGTTCGTTTGGTTCGTTTACAGCCCTACATAAAAATATTACACTTCGCGGGCTCCCATTTACACCATCTCAACTGAGCTGCATACTCTTCCGCTGCATTATGAGTTATCCACTTTTTCGAATCAAAAACCTCCAAATTCTGAACAGGAATGGAATTCCAAGTCCAGAAGACTTGGAAGCTCGATAACTTGGTTCCAGCAACTAAACGAAAACAGTCTACCAGCTCTTGTTGTTCTTGAGTAGTGTTCGGATACGACTTCCATTCCCACAGCATTGCACCCGCCATATTATTTTGCCCAACTCTTTGCGAAACCGTACACCATTTGTCTTGTTCTAACCGAAATAAAGCCGGAAAAGCATTCTTTAAAGGCATACGACTAGTCCAAGGATCAATCCAGAAGCGAATCGACGTACCGTCCCCCACCTTCCCCTGCATTAACTCATTAAAAGCCGAGCCATTTAGAATAAGAGCAGAACCACACTTAACAATTTTGCTCCAAACACCTCTAACATTTGAATTACAGGGAACCGACTGCCATCGTCTCTTGGAGCCATGAATAGCATCCACAACCTTCCTCCACAAAGAATCCGCTTGCGATCTATACCTCCATATCCATTTTAACAATAGCGCCTTATTGGTGATATCCAATTTTGTTAGCCCGAGACCTCCACATTTTTTTGGTTGAGCAACAATATCCCATTTCACCCAGTGTACTTTATGCGCCTCTGAATTACCTCCCCACAAGAAGCGTTTGATCAACGTTTCAAGCTTATTCTTGACCGCCACAGGCACTTTATACATAAAGAAGTAATACGTCGGTAAACTCTCCAATACCGATTTTATAAGCACTACTCTACCACCTATAGATAAAGTTCTCGTCCTCCAACTCGAGAGCCTTTTTTTAAAGACATCAACTATCGGCTCCCAACTATTTACCCTTCCCATCTTAGCTCCAACTTGAATCCCCAAATACTTAAAAGGGAATTCACCCATATCGCATCCCATCTCTTCCGCTTTGACCTTAACGTCTGTCATATTTACCCCAATACCATAAAGCGTAGATTTGGCTAAGTTTATCTTCAAACCCGAACAAAGATAGAAAATTCTCAAAATTCTTTTAAGCACCTGTCCATTAGCCCATAATCATGGCTTCATCCGCATAAAACATATGAGACAACGTTGGACCATGGTTAGGAAGCTTAACGCCCGTAAAATCCCCGTCATCACAAGCTTTTTTCACCATGCCCGATAAAGCTTCCATTACAATAATAAAAAGAAAACGAGATATAGGATCACCTTGTCGCATTCCTTTCCCGCACGCAAATTCGAAGGTAGGCGACCCGTTGACTAGAATGGAAGATCTAGCCGACGACATAATACCATATATCCACTCGCACCATTCATCCGGAAAACCCATCTGACGCATAACCATCAACAGAAAACCCCAATTCACGTTGTCGTATGCTTGGCGAAATCGATTTTGAACATAAAAAACTTCTTGCGACTGAACTTCGCCCAAGCTAACACCTCATTGACAATCAACGGACCATCCAAAATGTATCTTCCAGCTACAAACCCGGTTTGGTTTTCATTGATCACCTTGTCAATCACTTTCTTGAGCCTATTAGCAAGAACCTTTGAAACTATCTTACTAACAGGCCCAATCAAGTTGATAGGCCGGTACTCCCCCAAGCTAATAGGATCACTAACTTTAGGGATAAGAGTGATAAAAGAAGACCCAGCTCCTCTACTAATACGGGCATTATGAAAAAATTCTTGGAATATTGCGCTGAAATCCTGCACAAAAAAAGACCAAAATTTTTTTACAAAACGAAGTTAAAGCCATCTGGCCCAGGAGCTTTATCACTCCCACAATTAAACACCGCCGCTTTAATCTCCTCGTCCGAAAACGGTTGAATCAGCAAATCAGCATCAGCAGCGTCCAGAACCTTTAAACCATAGCATCGCAAAAACGGTCTTTCAACTAGCTCTTCTGTAAATTTATTTCGGAAAAACCGCAACACCTCCTTTTTAATAAAAGAAGGCCTAGTTTCCCACCTCCCATCAATCATGAGACCCGGAATCGCATTCTTTACCTTCCGATTATCGATAACACCATGGAAAAACGACGTATTTTCATCTCCCTCCTTCGCCCACCTCACCCTCGACTTCTGTTTCAAGTCTATACTTCTAAAAAACTCCAAGGCCTTTAACCTATTCGTACCCTCCTGGAACACCCATTCCTCTTCTTCTAAAAGGTCTCTTTCTTCCATTGTAATTTGAAGCTCATCCAATTCTGTCTTCAAGTTAGTCTCTTCCTCACCTTCCTGTTGCTTAAATTTTTTACCCAAGACAAGATCTCTTCTTTTAAACACTTTAACTTTTTCAAAAACCACACATCAGGAGGCTCGGCCAAGTTATTGCTGATCATATTCGAATGAACTTTTTCTACAATATCCACCAACCCATCTCTTTGAAGCCATGAGTTATAAAACCGAAACGGCTTTGCACCGAAATTCCGATATACCATCTTAAGGATCAAAGGACAATGATCCGAACACTCCCGCATAAGAGCACGATATTCTGCAGTAGGCCATTCTGCACAAATACTATTCGAAACAAAAATACGATCAATTCGGCTAAGCTTATCTCCGGAGCAAAAAGTAAACTTACGGCCACGAAGCAGAAATTCACATCCCCCAATCTCGTCTATGAAACCGTTGAATTCTTCGGAGGCACGAGCATGAAACTTAGACTTCCTTCGCTCTTCTCTACTCCTAACACAATTAAAATCGCCACCTAAAATCCACTTCCTTTCTTCCAGTTTCAACAAGTGACTGAGCTCATTCCAAACCCTTCTCTTATCATTCAACTTATGCGGTACATACACATTAACACAAACCACCTCTTTACCACTTTCTTTTAAAACACCATACACACTAAGGCTATTAGGATGTTTCACAATCTCCGATACATTCAGAACTTTAGGATTCCAAATAGAGACTAACCCACCCGACCTTCCCGAAGATGGAACCCAATCAAACGAAAAATCATTATTACCCCAAAACTTACCGATAACCATCCGATCCAGATTAACGAACTGTGATTCCTGGAGCATAACCATATCGACATCATTCTCACGGATCAATCTTCGAACCCACTCTCCTTTTCTATCCGAACCCACCCCTCTAATATTCAAGGACAAAATATTCATTGATAACCATCTTGAGAACCTTCTTCCCTCACCAAGGCTGCCACCTGAGCTTCAAACTTGTCAATATCGGTTGCCCCCAATTGAACCCCAAAACTGATGGTTTCGACCACCTCTTTATTTTGATCTTCTAAATCCACCCGAGCAACAGAGGTAGTATCCATATTGACGTCTTCATTAGGCCCAACACCAGAAAAAGGGCCTTCATTCAAACCCACGTTCACTTCTTGTACCTCCTGGACTGCCCCCTCTAGGCCCAACTCCTCTTCCCTATTAACTGGGCCCTTATTTATGGCATATATAAATCGATCCAAGTCGAATAAGTCTTCATCAGGCCTGGACCGTTTTTTAGGCCTATCCTGGCCCACCGGGGAGTGAGACAAATTCCTCATTGGCTTTTTTCTAAAACTCTTTGGTTTATTTTTATTCCTTGGCCCCACCTCATGATTACCTTCCAAGTTTTGAGGATTCAAATTCTCCTTATTATTCTCAATAAGTTCGCCCTCCTCTCCTAAACTTTTGGAAACCCCTTCATTTGCTCCATCTTTTGAATTATCTTGAATATCCTCCGTAATCACAACATTCCCCATAACTGATTGTTGACTACCTTCCCCATTGCACGCACTTTCCAAAACTGGTTGCCTATCAACTTCAACAGTCTCCATAGGGCTTACTTCATCCACATGCTGCATGACGTCATTACCTTCTTCCTCAGTTGCCAATTCGTCATCACCGTCTAACAAACAATCCGGTACCCAGTCACCGGTATCTTCATCAATGAGCACAGGAAACACCTTATCTTTCCATTTTAAATTTATCTTATGATGCAACCTATCAACGGACTTACTTAACAACCCAACCAACACATACGAATAATCTTCATCCGCTTCTGATAACGTTGGACTTTGTATGATCTCACCAAACTTTGAACCAATATCCGTAATAACTTTATCGACAATTAAACACGTAGGACACCATAGATCTTAATCCATGCAACCCTTTCAAACTCCAATACCTGTCCTTCCCAAACATGCAGGAACTGGAAAACTGTGCTCCATAACCCATTCCGATGTTCAAACCATCTTCTATCTTCCATCGACTGAAAAACCAGAGCCACATGGAAACCTCCCAAATACTTAATAGCAATCCTCATATTAACAGCCATGGATAACCAATTCCGTAAATTAGTTAGGGATTTAAAATCCACAACCCTGCCAACCAAAGCAACATCTTTCCATTCCTCATGTATCGCCAACTCCGAAGGCACTTCTATCTCAAGCACCTCCTGATCATCATCAATACCAAGTAGAGTCGCCTTGAAAGACTTACTACCACTCGTATTAGTTGTAGGTTTCCCCGTTACCACCTTCGGATCCTGCTCCCTCATAACCTCCTTATCTTTCTTTTGTTCAACAACCGGCCTCCAAATCGTCTCTGTCTTCTTGGATACCTTCTCCCCATCAACAAACCTTGCCAAGACAATGTAAAGTTTATAGCTTCCTATCCATACATCTTTCATCTCATTCTCCATAGCAACCGGATCCTTTACATTGCAGAATGACACAAAGCCAAATCGCTTCCCCAGTTTATCATACTTTCTGGCGATATACGACCCATAAAACTGACCATAATCTTTTAGCGTTTGAAACAGATCGGCAGACGTGCATTTTGGAGGAAGATTAGAGACAAAGAACTTGATGATCTTGACGTTTTCCCCACCCTCATCTTGTGTAGTCGATCTTCTACCCTTCTTGTTGATGATGTCGTACCACTAATCTACCTTGAAACGTTCCCTACCGTCATTGGAGAGAGTTGTGAATAACGTGTGCTTTAACTTGGTGTATATGTTACATAGAAATTGGTTCCTTTTGAGGAGCACATTTATTAACCAACCGTTGTTATACGGAAATGGAGTATGCTTCGATTAGAAGAACAAAGAGCACGAATTGCAAATGTGGAAATCTAGTATTTAACCCACGCGCGTTGCGGCGCGGTAGACCGAATTGTTCAAAACTCGAATAAATGGATTAATGCGGAAAACTTGTATATTATATGTACTAAACAATAATTACACAAAAGATGTGGCTGTGTGACGGCCTGATATCATACCGACTTATACCTAGTACCAGCATCCAAACATACAGAATTACTATGCAAGAAAAATAAGAAATTAAAAACCTTACTTTGAATCCATTCTCAAACCTCTCTGTTGGCATACGCCTGCAGATAAGTAACATATTACAGGATAAATTATGGCACAAAACTTGAAAAGTACAGGGAAGCTATATTAGAAATGCAATCACTTAGATTTTTAAATATTGAAATAATGACTCGGCATGTGTAAATATTTTTATTTTAATGGTAAATGTGTAGTTAAAGTGTACTTTTGGAGTCCCAGATTTGAACCCTATAAGGACCCCCAACATCCAAGTCAAAAAAATAGGACATACCCAGACAGCCCTAGAGTAATCATCTACAATAGTAAAAAAAATACCTAAATCCTTCTCTACTTTGAACCCTATAAGGACCTCAAACATCCAAGTGAATCAACTCTCCTAAGGAGGTTGTTTTATGTCCACTTAATGGGAATGGGTCTCTGTGTTGCTTTGCCTTGAGACATATCTCACAAGGATTATCATTAGCAACAAATTTGACCCCTAAAATAGGTTCAAGCTTTTTTATAACCATATCAGAAGGATGGCCTAACCTAGCATGCCATAGGTCAGACACTTTACTACTATAGACACTAACTTGATTACTCACAAAAGTACCACCACAAAAGTGCAATCCTTCCTGTTGACTACCAGTCACCAGGGTTTTCCTGGTGGATAAGTCCTGAATGTAACAACTACTTTCATCAAAACCCACAAACAACTTGTTATCTTTTGCAAGTTTATGGACAAAAATCAAATTTACACAATATTCAGGAACTACAAACACATCATACAAGATAACACCATTAGCAAGTTTTAGATTTCCTATCTTAGTTACCAAAGCTTTAGTACCATTAGGATATCTAACTTGAATGTTTAAATCTGTTACATTGATTAAGTCTGTAAGATTATGGTCACTTGTAACCATGTGTTGTTTAGCCCCTAAATCAACAATCCATCCCTATTTAAACCTATTGCCCCCAACATTGAAACAAAAATTAGGTTTTATATATGAGTTTGAACAGAAAGCATTTAATATATTAGCTGTTACATTACAACTTTGGGGAGCATCACTAGACTTTTCACCTATTAAGCTAAACAACTTAGACAACTGATCAGAAATCAAAGAAGATATAGAAGCATCAGTTGATTCATTAATGCTACAACTACTATTGTTGGAGAGAACCTTTTTTGGTTGTCCACCCCTTGGTCTCATCCAAGAGGGGTAACCTATGATTTCAAAAACCTGACTAGCTTTAGCCATAAGACCCATAGTTTGACTCTTTTTTTGACCCAATGCTAGAGTTTCTATGGGATTCCTCCCTAGAAACAATAGCAAAAAGCCTCTTTGACTGAAGGTAATTGTTCTCTCAACAAAAGAGTAGTTCTAACATTAAGGTATACACTATCTAAGCCCATTTAGAATTGCATCAGGTTTATCATGTGATTAAAACTATTGAATTCTTTAGCAGCATTACACACACAAGCAGGTAATTGCACAATTTGACCTAACTGTTTCCACATTATATTTAACTTGTGATAATAATCAGAAACAGGCATTCTAGATTGAGTAAATGAATTAATCTTTTGATACAGATCAAAGACTACTGGTCCATCTACCTTATCATAGGTTTCT
Source organism: Ambrosia x helenae (assembly GCA_030844895.1). Taxonomy (NCBI): domain Eukaryota; kingdom Viridiplantae; phylum Streptophyta; class Magnoliopsida; order Asterales; family Asteraceae; genus Ambrosia; species Ambrosia x helenae. The sequence goes on from JAUTDX010002961.1 coordinate 38,424, forward strand.
TTAAGTTCAATCCAAACATCAGAAGCAAATTTAGAAAAAACATGCCCCATATACAATTCTTCACTAATGGAATTTAAAATCCAAGTCATAACAATCGAGTTACATCTATCCCATTGCCTAGCAAGTATGACATCAGTTTGTGATTTAATGCATGTCTTATCTATAAATCCCCATTTGTTTTTAACTTGTAAAGCAAGTGTCATAGTATTAGCCCATACAGTGTAATTCTCATATCCTTTAAGCTTGATAGACACTATAGTAAGATTACTAGAATCAGATGAAGGCAAGTATAATGGATCACTAGCATCTAATTTGCATACAAGAGTTTCAGGATTAACAGGTGGTCCACCCCCAGGGTCAGCTCCAGGTCCTCCCCCAAGATTAAGGGCAGCACCTTGGCTTACCCCAAGGGCAGCAGCAGGGTCAACATTATCCTCCATAGCAATTAACCAATTCAATTAATCACAAATCACAAGCAGAATCTTACAAGTATCACAGAAATAGAATACACAGATCAAACACAAGCAGTCAATCAAGAAAAAAATAAATACCACAGAGACTAATTACACAAAACACACAACTCACACAGGCGAAGCCAAGCCAAGGACCAGATCAGTGGTTCGTCACTCAAAGGTGCCACCGCAGGCCTTAACTTGGGAGCCTCCTAGACCTAGGTAAAAGACCAGACACAACCCAAACTCAAGGCAAACCACAATGAGCCAATTCCAGTCCACCTAACCCGGACAGTGCTCCAGACACACAAGTCAACACAAACAGTAAAAGAAAAGATCTCACCAATCTGACCCAAGTTAGGGTTTCGCCCAATAGGTTACCCTTTGATTGGGGGTAACAGCAAATGGAATCTCCTTACTAGGGTTTTTACGACCCTTGGTACATCGCCTTCAAATATCAGCTCACAGTAACCCTTGAGATTAGGGTTTCCTTCTTCACACCTTAATACTGGATGAAACACTTTGATATAACCAAGATCGTCTTCAGAGCAACTCAAATACAGCAGAATATGAATGGTTACCAGAAACCCTAGAATCAGGATCTCGAATCAAGAACCAAGACAAGGACCCAAAAACAACCACAGATCTATCAAGAACACCCTGAACAAGAAGAACCTAACAGACCTTAAGAAACTGACTCACTAACCCTAGAGCTCTGATACCATGTCAGAAATACATGATATCAAAACTTTAAGCAAATATTATTGAATGAAAACAAAGACGATAACAGAATCCAAAGAACTAAACTATTACAATTTGACAGACCTTCAATCTAAACACTCTAAACTCTCATATCAACAATGATCATACGATAGACTCACGATTAGCTATAACCAGAATACAAGATGTAAACTCAACAATGTATAATCTGAAACCCTAATCGTCTAAAGTACAGGAGAGCAACCAGAGAGATGAAAATGAACGAATGGTGAATAAATGGATGAGAGAGAAGCTGAGAGGGTTATATAAGAGACCCTAGAAGCTTCCATTGTGTTTCTTGTTAACGATCAGGATGTAATCTCCTGATTAATAATGAACGATCAGGATAAGCTGAGAGCCACTTCACACGGATTGGGCTCTAACATTCTTCAGTCTTGATTATAGTATTGTCCTTAAGCCCAATGCATATACTCTACAAGCCCAATGTTCACAAGTCCAATATCCACAAGCCCAAGTACAGCTACATTTCTACTCAGCTACAATCCCACTTCTACAAGCCCATTAACACCTACAATAAACTCATGCAAAATATTCAAATATAATGCAACCATAATCACAAAATATTACCATATTAGATTGACACCAAATGATACCCCTATCATTTTAACAAAATGTATTTTTTACCCTGCGTTTCGCTGCGGGTGCGACGTGTTTACTAAATATTGATTCAATTAAAAACTCTAAGATGAGTTAATGACACCAAAAAGTGACTTGTATTATATGTGAGTTTACTAATAATTCATATCATAATTTGACTAAGCTTAACACATCCACCCACAAACAACCCTTTCACCTCCTTCATTTGCAACCCTAAACCCCAACACGTGCACACCAAGGTTTCCTCATGGCACTTCTATTTTCCTCAAATGTCAAACAACAGATGTGTGTATGAGAGATAGAGATAGATAGAGAGAGAGAGAGAGTGTGCGCACCGCGCAATGTATACGGCGGTGCAAGCCTATACCGGCAGTTGTACAGTTGAAACCTTCCAACCTATGTATCAGTGTATGAGGTTGTAGTGCTGTTTGTTTGATTAAACATGAACGTCATGCGGCTGTAGACAGTGGTTGTGGATTCCAACTGTCCAAAACCAAACCATTAACACAAAACAACCAATGCATATATTCTTCAATCATAATCGTCTGAAAATAAAGCCGTGTAGGCTTTAAAATCCCCACAACAACCGATTTCATCTCACCTTTGCTGCGGGAGACAATCCACCACCAAACTATGCCAACATCACCACCGATTGCATCCAGAATCTCTACACAAAACACCTGCACCCACCACCACAAAACAAAGGCTGTGGCGGTGGTTTCTAAAGAGAGAGACCAAAAAGATAGCCAGAGAAAATTGGGAGAGGGAGAGAATGCAAATGTGTTTTGAGGAAAAAACAAAACTACCGAATGACGAAGCGAAACGCAGGGTAAAAATACATTTTCTTTAGACGAGAAAGGGAGGACGTTCGCTACAGTGAAAGAAAAACTCTAAGAATGCATGGGGGTACTGTAGCGAGAAAGGGACGTTCGCTACAGTGAAAGCGCGTTCGTCAAATGTTACATAAATAATAACTAGATTTTTCATCTGCTGTTGGTAAGCAGATGTGAATAGATGGCATGTAATATGTGTTACAGCCAAAATGTGAAAGACAAAATGAAAGGTTGTTCATACAATAATATTATACCAGCCCTTATGGTAGAATAACATGCCAAAAGGTGAAACACAAAAGCAAAGGTTGTTCATATAGCTAAAATTATATCAGACCCAATGGCAGAATTAGATGCCAAGATGTGGAAAACAAAATCAAAGGCTACTGTCCAGTTTTGATGTGGCAAAAGGCATTACTATATCAGCCTTTATGTTAGCATAATATGCCAAAATATGGGACACCTTACAATTCCAAAGTCATTGTAAGCTGGTGAACAAAAGGGTTTCAATCTTGCTGATTTTTTAGTCTGGATATCTGGTTCGCTTGGTGGCGCTAATTGGTCCTGTTAATAGCAGTTGCACTTGCATGTTAGTTGACAATCATGCTGGTCTAATGTATTGACTGAGAGAAGACATGAATTACCTACTTCCTCAAATGATAGCTGCCTTTTTATTGCGTAAGATGTTGTTCGCCAATGTTCTTTTGTGCGGTAGCCGGTAAATGCAGGTTGTCTGGTCTGCAACAAAAAACAAAAAGTACTCACACGGTTTAGGTCTTACGTTACAATTAAAATCCCAAAACAGAAACATATAGACGCAAGCAAAGTCACTTTATCAATGTTCCAAGCATAAATAAAAATGACATACGTTTTACTTACAATGACATTAATAAATCAGCACGTCTTACTTACAATGATATTAATAAATCAGTATAAAGTATACAAAGTAAAAAACTGAAGCATATAAACAAAACCCATGTGCAGTTAAAGGAGGAAAGTATTTCAGTCAGAGAGTTAAGAACAATAACAAATCCAACAAAATCATGTAGAACCATCACATAAAAAGCTACTGATACAAATTTGAAAGTCTATAACCCACATGAAGCAAGCCAATTTGACAGAACAACATGAGTAACATACATGATAACCTCAGAAAGCAGAAAAACGCCACGCAAGCATAACAACCAAAGAACAACATTTCATCGAGCATGTGGCGTGCGTAAAAAAAAGAAGACGAACAGAAGGCAACAAATACCTAAAGTGTCAGCTCGTACGATGAGCTGCGAAGAACGCACGCAGCTGCTACAATTCCAAATCCCACCAAGATATAGTTGATTCTGATCATATTTGACATAGTGCAAAAGAAATAGGCATAAGTACAAAGGGTTAGGGGCTTAGGGCACTACTCCAATTTTTAGTAGAACTGTATAAATTCCTGTTTTATAAAACAAAAATCGTAGATACATAATTTGACCCAAGTTATACAATTGCAACCACATCCCATTTATGAATTTAAGTGTTTAACTTATAGTTGCTGCACTTTTCATGGCTGATGAAGAAAAAAAGGACATGCGTTTGGAGGTTGGTTTAATAGAAGTTGGAGCTATCAATTTTAATATATATAAACAAATCATATATGATGTTGAATTGAAAATAAAGCAAGAAAGGCACAGGGAAAAATACCTGTGAGCAGATGGAAATGGAAGCAACTGAGAAGAAAAGAAGAGGAACAACATGCAATATAGACGGTGGCAAGTAAATGTCAGAGGATAGCACGTGTTAAAAAAGGGAGCAGACACGCGTAAAGGTTGCAACGTGTTAGTGGGAAAAAAAACTGCCAAGAAGCAGAGTCGAACCTGGGACGTATTCATCATTTAAAAACCACCCGAACCGCTACACCAGTCAAGGATATTGTTTAATCACTGATAACATAATGTATTTAAAAGTGAATAAAGTCATTAAACACTATTCATCTTTGGTTTTCAATATTAATAGTATGAATTAATAGAAACGGGTTGAGATAGGTTATCTTTTAAAATCGGTATTTGTTTTGTTTGTTGATTATTAGTCGCATGAGCCATTGTTAATAAAATGTTTTAAAAGTTAAACAATAAACTCAACACACTTAAAACAAATGCAATGATTCCTATACGTACATAGACGTTAATAACATAAATATGAAAGTCAAAACACTAATTTGCTTACGCGAATAAAATGATTAAGAAAGTATAAGAATTTGCACTTTAAACTACTCAATCTCGATTCATTTCACATAAAAATTGTTTGTTAATTAGCTCTTGATGTATACAAATTAAGAAATACGCATTAAACTAACGTAATGCATTAGACTTCAAAAAAGAAAAGAAAGAGAGACATGCATTTTAAACAAACATGATGGAAATCCATAATGATTTATAAATTTTTAACGTAATTAAGTCTTCTATGAAGTAAAAAAGAAGTAATCAAGTAAATTGGGTGTAAATTAAGAATGACTGTAATTTTTATTGGACAAATGGGTGTAATTTTTCTCATACAATAATTGGATGTACCAACCCATTTCAATAGGTTTGTACCAACAGCTGGATAGCGAAATCCATTAGGTGGCCGGTTTTGGTGTGGCTTAAACTTCTATTTCCAAATAGAGATCTTTCTATGCAACAAATCCTTTGTATGGCCACGGAGTTGAGAGGATCGAAGGATTGGAAGAAGATCATTGTGGCGGTACTGATGGTAGCAACTTGGAAATATGGAAAGCAATGAATGAGAAGACATTCAATAATCAGCATATTCATTTCAATAGGACTGCGGATATCATTAAAGAAATTTCGTTTCTTGGGATTACGAGTAGATCTAAATATTGTAATATCAATTGGTCTAGATGGTGTGACTTTAACATTCGTGATATAATTCTGTAACAATGGGGTTCCAGTTTCCTTGTTGGCCCGGTTTCTATATCTTTTTATGAAAGTTTTGTCGTTAAAAAAAGTCATGCATGTTTATGAGTTGTAATGACGTAAGATGCAAAACAATGCATCAATCGTTTTATATTACCGTGTTGCAAGCTATTGTTTTTCGATGAAACTAACTTTAACGGAAAATATAAACAATGATACGAATATAAATGTTTTTTGTTTTTTCATATATACATCCCTAGGAGCCATAAAAAATGAAATCCAAATGGGAACATTATTTTACAACAATAACCATGAATGATATCTAAATATCGTTTTAGTGGACATGTATAGTGTCCACCATCACGCACTCTTTATTATATTTTATACACAAATTATTTATAATTAGAAGAAACTCCCGGCAACAGCTACGGCTGCCACAACTGCGTAAACTCCACAAGCCTTGAAGGATGGAGCGGTACCACTGGTTGCACCACCTAAAGACCTGCAGCCACCACAGCCGAAGCGCACATACTGCGCACGGCACCCTGGCCGGGCTGCATCAGGTGCGTCTACAGGGAGCCCTAGCCACTAATAGCCCCTGCGTAGCACCAATAGCCTAGTAAGCGGCATCCCCTTCTGCACCGGCGGGTGTATCAGCAGCCGAGACATATGCAACCATGGCAACAAAGATTAGTGCAAGAACAACAAATCGGTTGATGGCCATTTTTATTATTTCCTTTATTTAAATCAACTGTAAAGATGATTTTTATTGTATGATGATTGCACGATGAGATATAGTGATACAATGTTACATTTATATAGGGCAACGGTTTCGAAATTGTTTTTGTTGACCGTTAAATTTGGTAATTTAATAGCCCCTTGTTTGGTTATGGCGCTAAACCACCACAAAGTTGTGGTTGACTTTTTAAGGTTTTTTTTTTATCACCATTTGTGTTAATCTAAATATAGAAATTGAAATTAGAGTTTTAACCACAAATTTGTTTTCCACAATTTGTTTTATAAACCACCGGTCTTATATTTTATTAGAATAAACTAGGTTTATATCCTAGGAGTTTATCGAATAGAAAAATCTAATATAAATTGATAAAAATGTGTGTTACGATACAACATAGAAATTAATATACTATAATATGAAAAAACAACTTTAATTATACGAATAAGATTGGAAATGTATATTAAGAAAGAATGTACGTTTGGATGAGGAGCAAAGACAGAAGCAACCATTGGAAGACGTGATTGGCGGTGGTCATGAAGGTGTAGTTTTTTTAGAAGACTACTAGTTTTGACCTATTCTGCTTTGGATAAAAACATAACTCTCATTTACGATTTCATTTAATGTAAAGAATTCATTAGAAACTTGTGTATAACATGAATTATATCATTTTTTATTTATTATTATGTTAGAAAATTTAATATTACATGAGATTGGATCCAAAAAATAATAAATGGTTTTAATAAGCGGACATACATAAAGAATTAGTCAATAAAATAAATATTTAATAGATAAGAGATAAACATAAATTATGATTTAATAATATTATTTTATATGAGAGAAAATTGGAGATAATCACAAGATTTTTATTTATTATAATTATAAT